>SJYC01003037.1:0-29336 GCA_006408675.1 Madoqua kirkii | reverse complement strand
AGTAAGCTCCGGGAGTTGGTGATGGACAGGCAGCCTGGTGTGCTTCAGTCCTTAGGGTCACAAAGAGTTGGACAGGACTGAGCAGACTGAACTGAAGTGAAATATATATGAATATATACTGATAAATAAAATGCATATGTTAAAAAATATAGCATGTCTTTTATTAAAATAAACTATATATATATAAATTGCATTTTATATGACTTGTTTTGGCTTTTATTTTAAATTATATTGGTATTTCACCTTCAATTTAAAGATGGACTCATTTTGGATTGATATTCAAGGGTGAAAAATATCAGAGTAGCGGAATCAGATGGTTCAGTCTCCAAATTCAAACACATTTAACTGATACATGTTGAACTTTATGTTGGATATATATAAAACTACAGACAGAAAGATAAGTAGTCACACTGCAAAAGACACATGGGATTAATATATGTTAATATCCTACATCTCTTCCCTTAAATTAGTCTTTCTCTGTTACTCTTTCTACATAGAGAAACCAACACAAGTATTTAGATAAAAATCTTTGTAAGGGAGAATAAGGGGAATGAGAACAAGATTTTGAGAGGGTGGAAAAGATAGACTGTTATACTGAGTGGACTGTGAACAAACCCAGGAACCTTAAAAGGGTACCCAACTTTAATAATCACATATTTAAGGAAATTCTATTTTTGCATGTTTCACTTGCCGATGGGCTTTCCATACCAGTCAGAAAATTCACAGATGTCAAGAAGATAAGCCAGGGCTCTCTACCTCAAACACTTGTAGGGGTCAGCTAGGTAAGGTAATTTACTATTCAGTAACTATTCACAGTTTGATTGTGTCAAGCTAGACAGCTTCTGGGAAATGTCACCATTCCAAGTATGGGTCCACTTTGCCATGCATGCAGATTTTTTGAAAGACTAGGGAAACTTTTATATATGAAATCTTCTATTTTCATATATTTGAAACTGATTAAATTTTCAAATAATGAGAAAGAGACTTTGCAAACAAAATAATACAGACCTGGAGCCTAGCCTGTAACCTGGACTATAAAGGGTCTAGAAGTGCTGTACACATATAAACAGCAAAATTTGGATTTTGATTTTGAAAGCTTAATAGCCCCTGCTCTGATAGACAAAATTTTACAGTTTAAATTTGTTTATTTCAATGATTTTTCTTCTGTGAAAGCTTCTCATGACAGCAGCACAGTCTTGAAGCACCGGCTCAGAGGTCGGGATGGCTGAATATGAACATGTACCCTGTAAGCCAATTATCTTGTCTATAAAACTTGGACTAGAGTATCTGTTGAAAATAAACCGCCTGCTACAAACCCAAATCGGAAATATATGAACATATCCCTACATGTGATGAACACCCAAGGGTAGTTTCTGCGACAATGACAGGAAAACTACTTGAAAAAAATTGTTTTCAGTGTAACTCATTTACCCCAATTGAAATGACTATGCAGTTGGCAGAGAAAGCATTTATGTGCCCTCGATTAACATGGCAGATGTATTTATAATCTGTCCACTGTAAACAAATCATCTGTTCTCTCCCTGAGCTTTATCAGGGATGCTCTTCTGCATGCTGCCTGGCCTGTCTCATCACGTGCTCTGACATCTGCCTGTTCTGTGGCAGACACTGCCGTTGTGAAGTCTAAGTTTAAACTGCTCCATCCTCTGGGAATATGCTGAAGAGAAATTTCTCTGACACTTAGAAAATTCAAAGTCTCTAGTGAAACCTTATATAGAGTTCAGCAAATAAAGTTGCCTGCTTTTCAGGTCATCTTTTTTTTTTCTCATTTACCGCATACTGTCACAGATTTACCCTGTTTATTCTAACAGAATTGGGGCACTTTTTTTTTTTTTAAATGAATGACCTATGACCACTATAAAGCCATGAGGACTGTTGGCAGTTGCTGCAAGCTGGATACGCCAGATAATTTGTGTCTCTTACCACATATTAAAAGCAAAAAAAAAATCAATTTTTGAACATTCTTTGAAAGAATATTGATGAGTAATTTAAGCACCATTTACAAGGAAAACATATAAAAAATCTGTCAATTCCAAAATGAATTGCTAAAAGTTAAAATAACATGATCATAGACTCAAGCTTCTGACCAATATCAAGAGCAGCAATATATTCATCAAAGTGAAAATTAACCTGTTTTGATTTATGTGTGCCATTTGGAGGTTGGACATGTTTGCTTAAGCAGTCACTACTGGATAGATTATCTGTTTATCCAATGCACAATTGTATAGAGGAGAACAGAATTGAATAGGCAAAGCTCTGTGCCCCACTTCTATGACAGACAAATACCTAGGAGCAGTAAGAACAATATGTGCTAGCTGAGGCTTTACAATCCTTGGACATTCTCTCTCTCTCTCTCCACCCATCCCCATCCCCGCCAGCCCTCCCTCTTATCAGAACAGAAACATTTCTTTTTCTTTTTCCCACAAATAATTTTTCCTCACTCAATTTGTCCCATTACTTCTCCCATTTTTCAGAATATTGCCAAATTATTTTTTTTTCAATTCCTTATAAACTCAAATTCTTCTTCTTTATTTGATCTTCAGTTCAAAATGATGCTAAAGTTTGCCTGGTCTCAAAGTAAAATTCTCTCTACTCTCCTACGGTGATATGTTTTCTCTGTGCTTTCATTCAGCCTGAATTATATTGAAATATTCATCAGTACTTCCTCACCTCCCCTATGCCCTACATCCCAAGGACAAGCTAGAACCACTCTTGACGTCCACAAGGAAGACACACATTGGATCTGTTGTCTTTCTAGTCATGCAACATTTGTTCATGGGCTTCTCAGGTGGCAGAGTGGTAAAGAATCAGCCTGCCAATGCAGGAGACACACAAAATGTGTGTCCAGGGGGAAGATCCTCTGGAGGAAGAAATAGCAGCTCACTCCAGCATTCTTGCCTGGAATGCTACTTGGTCAGAGGAGCCTGGTGGCTACAGTTCATATGGTCACAAAGAGCTGGACACGACTGAGAACACACGCATACACTTTCGTTCACAGCACTGTCTGCTTCTCTATTTGCTCTCTTCCTACCAGTCTTCACCTTTCTTCCCTTCCCCTCCTATTCTGTCCAGTACAGACATTATATTAATGTACATTTTATTCATTAGTATTCTTAAATTGTTATTATAGTATTCTATATTCATTAGGATTTTCTTCATCTGCCTTTCTTTCAGAGTTCAACAATCACAGAAGATCATCAAGTTGATAAAGCTCTAGATGTGTTCTCGATATGTTCTAAATATTTCTGGACTAGAATCATAACATAACATTTTGCCTGACAGTAGGCTCTCTGGTTTGATTTTTAACTAAATTAAAATTTCAGCTTTAGCTCTTACCAGAAGTAATACACAAGGCAAAATAAGTTCTCTATGACCTAATTTTTAAATGCAAAATAATAATAGCACTTAACTTTATTGCTATGAGAGTGAGAAGTATAGATAAAATGGTTAGAATAGTACTAAAGGAATGGATGTCATAAACATTCAATAAATAGTCTTCATTCTTGTTATATTTACCCTTCTTTCTGAATTTGGCCTTTCCCCTAACTCTTGATTTCCTGTGCCTTAATTTAGTCTGCCTTTTGCTGGCTCAGCTCAGTGGTTGACTTTTTCATGAACATTAATTTAATCTCTTGCTCGAGCACTTTCACTGAGTACTTGTTTGAATGAGAATAAAATCCAACAACTAAACCTGGTGTAATTTTTTAACTCCTCTTTCCTTTGAAACTTATCTCTAGTGGACAATTCTCTGTGTTTACTGGACATTTGTTGAGCAATGAAACTGACTGAGCCCATTCTCATTTGATGGTCTCTGTAGGGACCATTTTTGGCTCCAGTCTCTAAGTGTTGCTGCTGCTGCTGCTAAGTCACTTCAATCGTGTCCGTCTCTGTGTGATCCCATAGATGGCAGCCCACCAGGATCCCCCGTCCCTGGGATTCTCCAGGCAAGAACACTGGAGCGGGTTGCCATTTCCTTCTCCAATGCCTGAAAGTAAAAAGTGAAAGGGAAGTGGCTCAGTCATGTCCGACTCTTCGCGACCCCATGGACTGCAGCCCACCAGGCTCCTCCGTCCATGGGATTTTCCAGGCAAGAGTACTGGAGTGGAGTGCCATTGCCTTCTCCGAGTCTCTCAGTAGATGCCTCTTTTTCATCCTCTACTTCTTAACTCAAACACACCTCATTTGAGAGGCCTAGGATGTCCAACCAAATCAGAGCAGCCCTCTATAACACCCAATCACTATCTATCAATGTTCATTTTTCTTTGTAAAATTTCAAACATTCTGAAATTATACTATTTGCTTTCTTAATTATTTTTAGTCTTTCCAAACAGAGTATAAATTCTTTGAGAGCTAGGACTTTACTTTTTCATCATGGTGGTTTGTTATGCTTAGAATACTGTTTGACATATAGTAAAAAAACAAACAAACAAACAAAAAAAACAAATATATTATTTCCTGGGATGTATAAATAAATCATTTCAGGATCTCTAGAAACAATTTGTCCTTATTCCAAACAATCATGATACTTCATATGTATGTGCATTTCATGAGTATCTGTCACTTTCCATTTTCTACTGAGGTACTTTGTAAATGTATCCTACTCTCCTCCTTAGACTCTTAAGCTCCTTGAAATCAGGAACCAAGTGTTATTCATCACCATACATCTTTGCTAGTGCTTTGCAAATACTTTTTCACATATTAGGTGATCAATAAATATTTGTAGAGTAGATGAATGAGTAAATCTGTGCCAGATCTCTCACTCTATAGACAAGTGAATATCTAATTGACATTAAAATATATTAGCACTGTGGAGTTACAGCTAAATATCCTCTAGAATTAGACTTCAAAGCACTCAGCTGCTAGACTTAGTAAACTATTGCATTCAATAAAATCTACCAAAAATTTATTGGCCACCAAGGTGCAGGGTATGCATTAAACCACCTGCCAACTATTTTATTTTCCATTAGTGCCAGTAATAATATAATAAAAGGTGGTACATATACCTTCAAAGAAGAGAAATAGGAATCAAGAATGTCACATAAATGAACAGCAACAAAAGCGTCACCCGCAGAATATAATGAACACATGAGACAAAAGCTATTAGCAATAACTGTCTTTAAGCCAAGATTAATTACAACATAGAGAAATACTTGAAGTAGTACTGATCAGGATGACTGAAGGAGTTTCATTTTAAGAAATAACAGTTAAGTGTTGCATAGAAAAATGAAGCTTCAATATAAAAAGTCAGTTGAAGAACACACATTAGAAACATATTTTTCAAACTACATGAAGCTACATTAGTCTACACAAACTTTGGGCTTCCCTCGTAGCTCAGTTGGTAAAAATATGTCTGCTATGCCAGAGACCTGGGTTCAACCCCTGGGTTGGGAAGATCCCCTGGAAAAGAGAAAGGCTACCCACTCCAGTATTCTGGCCTGGAGATTTTCATGGACTCTATGGTCCAGGGGTTTGCAAAGAGTTGGACACAACTGAGAGACTTTCACTCAGACATAGATACAAACTTTAATGTTTATATTAGTGCAAATCACAGCTGAAGTGTTATTAATATTCCCAAAGTCTATTAATGTGGATCACTAGAAGCATTACTTTATATGGCTGTATTTTCATGTGTAATAGAAAATAATAACAAAATAACCACAACAAAGTATTTTAAAAATAAATTGTCATAAAGTTCAAGTTTAAAAGAAATTCCTTTCAAGTTATATATACTTTTCAAATTTAATTTTGAAATAAGATTGTAGAATTTTCAAGTTATCAGACTTAAACAATTTTTCTCTTAAATGTTGCTTTGTGTGCAAGCTAAATTACTTCAGTCATGTCTCACTCTTTGAGACCCGGTAGACTGTAGCCCACCAGGCTCCTCTGCCCATGGGATTCTCCAGGCAAGAATACTGGAGTGGGAGGCCATTCCCCTCTCCAGGGGATCTTCCTGACCCAAGGCTTGAACCTAGGTCTCTGGTGGATTCTTCACCATTGAGCCACTAGGGAAGCCCCTAGATGTTTTGCTGCTGCTGCTGCTGCTGTTGTTGCTTCAGTTGTGTCCAACTCTGTGCAACCCCATAGACCGCAGCCCACCAGGCTCCTCTGTCTCAGGGATTCTCCAGGCAAGAGCACTGGAGTGGGCTGCCGTTTCCTTCTCCAATGCGTGAAAGTGAAAACCAAAAGTGAAGTCGCTCAGTCGTGCCCGACTCTTAGCGACCCCATGGACTGTAGCCTACCAGGCTCCTCCGTCCATGGGACTTTATTGTGAATGGCTGATGTTACTAACACTTCATGGCATCATTTTGTTGAATATATTAAAAATGCAATGAGAACAACCCAGGGACTCACCAGTAAAGAAACAGGAATGAACTTAAGGACATTTAAAATAAATTTTTAAAATTAAGGATGTTTAAATTTAAAAACCCATACAATTTTTTTATCTTATACAATTTAAAAAATATATATTTTCATGTGGTTATAGAAAAAAAGTGCATTTTAAGTATCAACTTCTCATTTAAATACACTGTTTTCAGTTTGAAAGCTTTGAGCAAGTCTATACTGAGATATCTCTCTGTTACACATTCAAGTCTGTCTCATATGCTTGCCATGTGACCTATAATACCAATTACTCCTTTGCTTCTTATATCCCAAATTCCATCTTTATTTTGATTCACATCTCTCTTGCCTGCTATTAAAACAATATGTGCTCCATGCTCGGTTTCTTCTCTCTCTGCCTCTCTCACCCTCCATCACAAGCACAGTCTGCTCACAGATTGGAGAAGGACATGGCAACCCACTCCAGTATTCCTGCCTGGGAAATACTGTGGACAGAGAAGCCTGGCAAGTTACAGTCCATGGGGTTGCAAAAGAGTTGGACAGGACTTAGTGACTAAACAACACGCTCACTGCTTTCGTTAGGTTTTCTCATTGTTTCGCTGAATTCATAAAATTACTTCTCAACATTGCCAAGAGAATATAATGAGAGTCTAACTGTTGCATACAAAGAGATCACAATCTATTTCTTTCTTCTTCCTTCTAACAGTATTTACTGCAAACTTTTTTATATTTCTTTGCTCCAGAACTACCAAGTTGGTAGAATTTTCCTAAATATGCAAAGCAGTTTCATGATTTTGCATTTCAACATTCTTCTTCCACTTTCTTGAAATGCTTCCCATCACTATTGGTCTGGTAAAATAATACTCTTCTTTGAAACCCAGCAGTTGAAATTATCTGTCAAAACTCCCTTGATACACATAGGCAGAATTGGTGGCTTCATTTCCTGTGATGGTAAAACATTTTGTACAACTAACCTGTCTTACTGCATAAATTATTCTGCAGTGTAATTATCTGTATTCTTGTGCATCTTATCCAAGTCCGAGCTCCTTAAAGTCTGGTAATCTATCTCACCTCTCCTGGAATGATATTATAAGTAGAATGGATGAATGGATGGATATTTGATGTTAGGTTTTAGTAATGACATTTCACATTTTAAAAACATTAACACATTTTAAAGAAATCTGTACATCAATAAATCTCTAATACTATTTCCTACACCTTGGTACATCAACAAGTCTTAACAGCATTTGAAATAACTGCCACCCTAGCAACTAATTTATTTCCTGATCTGTTACCACTGTCGAGATCAACTTAATGATTTCCTTTGAAATACAGATTTAGAAACATACACAAAAGTTCTGAGTAAAGGATTTTATTTTTCATTATTTTGTAATGTTTATCTGGCTAGTATTCCTTTCACCTACTTACAAAAAAGAAATTAAAAAAAAATTTACTGTGTTTCTGATATTTTTATTTTATGCCTAGAAGGCATCTCACATTATGCTACAAGCTGCCACAATCATGACTTTTCTCTAGGTATATCTCCAATAAAGAGGCACTGACCAAAATGGAGTGACAGAAGGTGACTTTAAAGTCAACCACTCAGTCACAGATGTGCTCCTAGAAATGCATTACTGTCCAGGAACCAAATTACATGCCACTGAGTTAAATCCTAGCAAACTGATACTGGTAATAATATAATGAACTGAAAAAGTGCTACCATGCTGAACTATCAGTGATTCTTGGAGTCATAATAGTAGCATATTTCCATTAGAAAAAAAATACATATACAAATAGTACCCTTCCTGCTCACAGAAGAAAAAAATGCCAGCAGTTTGCTAGATATTTTTAGTATAACACTGTCATGCATGTGTTAGACAAGAGAATAGTAAACAGCTATGAACTTGGTCCTCAGTTTTTCTCACATTGGGAGAGCATCCACTGGAGTGTAAAAAGGAGAAAATAAAAATAACTTCAAAGAAAGCTGAAAGAAAGAAGGCCAGAAGATTAGCAAAGATAAAAAAAAAATGACTGAGTGGATGCCTACAATATAACAAATCTTCCAGATCATATCAATTATCATCAGGTAATACTGAATAGCAATTCACCATTTCAGAACCCCAATACTTTTTTTTTTCTGTGTAACACTCTTGCTCAGAAAGCAATAACTTCTGAAGAACAACCACCATGTAATCCTTCACTAATAAAAGGCAAAAATGCCTAAAGTATGCCATTTAAATATGCCTTAAATCACTCATACAGCAATTCCTTTAATAATGCAATGCAGTCATACGTCCACGTTATGGATTCCATTGTAGAAGTTAAAATAGATATCAGGAAGACCTCTTATGAGTTATTTTAAGACCATTCCTTGCATCGAATGCTTGTAATTTCACAGATATTGCTTTTGAATCTAGACACAGAAACTGTGCACACAGATTTTTGTTAGATTGAATGTTCAGACCATTATAGCACATTTGATGCATCATTACCAGATATTGAGAGGCCACTGATTAGTAGATTTTCACAACTCCAAAAGTTGGATAGTTGGAAGAAGGGACAAGATAAAACTCTACACCTAGCTGAGTAAAAGCACATATATTTAGACAATAAAAGAACAGTGGAACACAAACATGTTTCTTCAAACAGATAACTTGAGTGAGACTCATTATATTCTCACCTAAGTGGCTCTTCATATTTTGACAAACCCTGGTACAGATGACACTGTGATAGAATCCTTGGCCATTTCTGTATATTCATGAGGTTCAGTGCTTTTGTTGAATTCATTTGGGTTAAAAAACCAATTTAGAACTAAGAGAATATTTAAGATTATCGATAGTACAGCAGGGACCAACACAACATTGTAAAACAACTATATTTCAATTAAAAAAAAAGTATCAATGGAGGTTATTAAGAGTTTGGGACAATAATTAGGCTTACTAAAAGGGTGGGTAAGATTGGGAAGAACTAAAGCAATTTAGGAAAATAAAGAAAAAAACATTAGGCAAGTATTACAAATATTTTATACTGCTCCAGGTGAAACAAATATAAAAATGATAAGAGACAGTCTTGTTTTCAAGATTAAAGCCAAGTATAACCACAGATACAATCCAATATGAAAAGTACTAAAATCAAGTTACATATGAAGGACATAGGAGATGAGTCATTCAAATATGACTCAGGAGAAGCAGAGTGTGTGATATACTGGATGACAATGCTGGTACAGGAATTTGAACACTGGTAATTCTGACAAAGGATGAGATGATTTGATAGCATCACCAATGCAATGGGCATGAACTTGGGCAAACTCTGGAAGATGGTGATGGACAGGGAAGCCTGGTGTGCTGCAGTCCATAGGGTTGCAAGAGTCGGACATGGCTTGGCAACTGAACAACAACAATAATTCTGACTCAGTAATATTTTACCTCAAAATATTATTGTCCTTGTAGTACAATACAACATATGCTTTTGAGAGGTGACTTGTTTTTTAATTTCTCAAAGAAACAAAAATCACACTCCACTTTTGTGCTATGGGTGTATCACGCACACTCCCTGGATCCTGCTTCTCTTGTGAATAATGAATAGTTATCAGTTTTGATCTATATTCTATGTTGTCTTCCCTGTCAACTCACCTCCAGCTCTCCAAATATTATTTAGTTATTTTTCCCTGTGTGCTCAGAGCACTTTATATTTATCTCCACTACATAAGTTATCATCAACTTACTTGCAAGCTTCCTTTTGTATAATGCTTGAGGATAAGGTTGTACCTCATTCTTCTCTGTAATTGCCTCAGTGCTTGATATATAGAAGGTGCTCAATAAACATTTATTAGATGAATATATGACTGCATGCATGAAAGTCCCCAAGATTACTTAAGGGCAGCTTGTGACCTTCAGGGCGACATGAAGGTTGTCACACTCATCTATTTGCTGTTGTTTAAATCCATTCTTCTGGTCTGGAGGCTATTTTCATTTCTGAATATTTTCTATAAAAACCGCTCAAATATCATCAGTGAGTAACTTAGTGAAGACAGACAACTTTCTGAAGCAAAGCCAAATGCAAAATTATAGGCAAGTCAGGCATGTCTAAAAGGAACTTTTACTAATCCCACAGTTTTACTAACATCTGAAAAGTGCCTTGCCTAGAATTTCTTGTTCTCACTTACAGTGCTTAGTTTTTATTTTAATGGCATTCCCAATATTTCTTTAGAGATACCATCTAATTCAATGATTCTATCCAGTGTAGCCAGTGAACTCCTGAGGGGTTCTTATAACACTTGATGCTACAGACCACCTGCTTAAAAAAAGAAGAGGAATAAAGGCTTATGATAGTCTCACTATTAAAAGAGGGCTAAAAGAATGGTCAAAGCTTTCTTTTGTTGAACCCACTTCAGAAATGAGCTATTATTATCTGAACTACAGCTTTCTTAAGGCTGAGCAGAATCAAGACATAAAATGAAAATAAGTCATAAATTCAGGCTTGCACCAGGACACTGAAATTTCCCGTTGTTCTCAAAACATCTTTCTATAACCAGGACAGATGTTTTTGCTCAGATTTTCAATTCTACCTAGCCTCTCCGGTAGACAGAGGCTAAGAAGTTCTACAATAGCAATAACAGAAACTAAAGCATTTTACGGGGAGTTAAGCTAATAATTAGCATAGAAGTGGGTTTTGAAGGGAAGACGGATCCCAGGAAGAAACAAAGTAAATATTACTGAGGTTTCTGTTGTCCTTATAGAGAGGAGATTTCAGGTTCCATAGTAGCTTACTCTCTTGTGATATCCTGAATGTTTTATGATTTGCAGTGAATTTAAAAAGTGATCACAGTAGCTTGAAGCCCCTGCCATCAAAATGTGAGAGGGTGGGAATCTCTTTCCCCTTTTATTGAAAACAAGTTTGCTTTCTCTGTGCGTGTGTGATTTACTTTGAACAGACAAACAAACAAATCTTTCGAAATGCCTCCAGCCTAGGCTAGGAGCACTTGCAAATTTTTTTTTTGAGATGATAGGAATTTTTTTTAGTATAATTACATTGTTGTGTTAGTTTCTGCTATACAGTGATGTGAATCAGCTGTGATTATGTCTTAATCCTCAGTCATGTCCAGCTCTTTGAGAACTCATGGACTGTGGCCTGCCAGTCTTCACTGTCCATTGAATTCTTCATGCAAGAATACTAGAGTGGGTAGCCATTGGCTTCTCCAGGGGATATTCCAAGCCCAGGGATCAAACCTGAGTCTCTTGCATTGCAGGTGGATTCTTTACCATCTGCATCACCAGGGAAGTGGGAATCAGCTATATGAATCAGCTCTATATATATAGATAAATATATATCCTCACTCTTAGACCTCCCCCCAACCCCATCTCACCCTCTAGGTCATCACAGAGCCTCAAGATGAGCTCCCTCTGCTATACTGAAGGTTCCTATTAGCTATCTCTTTTATACATGGTAGTGTATTTAAACCTAATTTCCCAATTCATCCCACCCTCCCCTTCTGCCTCCTTCATCCACATATTGTCTTTATGTCTGCATCTCTATTCCTTCTCTAGAACTAGGTCCATCTGTACTATTTTTCTAGAATAAACATACATGCATTAAGGACTTTCAACTTTGATTACATTCTTGGAATACCTGCCATCAACTGCAATGTGAACAATCTCTGACTAAAACGTTGGATGGTGAGGGATATGGTGAGATATGGTGTAGTCACCCTCATTAGCCATGGTAATAAAAGGAAGACACTGGACATGAGACTAATAAATATTTTAGAAATCACACCCCATCGGTAAAGCCATCACTGACTCCAGAAGCATGAGTGAGCCCAGACCACATCATCCTAGTCTGATCAGGTAAATAAGAATGCTCAGATGATCCATAGATTCATGACATTAATAACTGCTGTTTTATGCATTACATTTTGGGGAGGTTTACTGAATATCAACATTTTGAGGAAGCAATTTTTATCTTATATTCAATACTTAGTTATTGAATACCACTTGTGCCAGTTACTGATTTACAAACTGGAGATGCAAAAATGAACAAGTCTTGGCCCCCGGCTTCAAAGTGTTCATCATCTTTGGGGAATTTTTACTCAAATAAACAAGCATGGTAATAGAATAAGTCATATAATAGGGATAAACAGGGGCCTATTGACCATTTAAGTGCTCAGATTTAGAAATGTCATATATGCCAACTGTGCACTTATAGAAATGTTCTCTTATTTATGTACTTCCATGAAGTTTAAATATCCTAACTGGCATTCTGTTTAAAAGTAGTGTGCTGAACTGGTACCCTCTGATTCCCATTTGCTGAAGGCATTAGAATAACAAGAAATTTCATCAGATCATGTTCCACCCTTTCTGAGTAGCAAAGAAAGGGAACTCTTTATGTTCAAACAGCAGGAGGAGAGAGCCAAATCTTTCTCAAAACAGTAACGCAGCTTTCTTGAATTACAATAAAGGTAGAATCAAAGCCATGTCAATGGAATTGCTTGTTTGGTAGCTCAGCTGGTAAAGAATATGTCTGCAATACAGGAGACCCCAGATCCATTCCTAGATCAAGAAGATCTGCTGGAGAAGGGATCAGTTCTGTTCAGCTCAGTTCAGTCGCTCAGTCGTGTCCAACTATTTGCAACCTCATTAATCGCAGCACGCCAGGCCTCCCTGTTTATCACCAACTCCTGGAGTTCACTCAGACTCACATCCATCAAGTCAGTGATGTCATCCAGCCATCTCATCCTCCATTGTCCCCTTCTCCTCCTGCCCCCAATCCCTCCCCAGCATCAGAGTCTTTTCCAGTGAGTCAACTCTTCTCATAAGGTGGTCAAAGTACTGGAGTTTCAGCTTTAGCATCATTCCTTCCAAAGAAATCCCAGGGTTGATCTCCTTCAGAATGGACTGGTTGGATCTCCTTGCAGTCCAAGGGACTCTCAAGAGTCTTCTCCAACACTACAGTTCAAAAGCATCAATTCTTAGGCACTCAGCCTTCTTCACAGTCCAACTCTCACATCCATACATGACCACAGGCAAAACCATAGCCTTGACTAGACGGACCTTAGTCGGCAAAGTAATGTCTCTGCTTTTGAATATGCTATCTAGGTTGGTCATAACTTTTCTTCCAAGAAGTAAGCATCTTTTAATTTCATGGCTGCAGTCACCATCTCCAGTGATTTTGGAGCCCCCCAAAATAAAGTCTGACACTGTTTCCACTGTTTCCCCATCTATTTCTCATGGAGTGATGGGACCAGATGCCATGATCTTCGTTTTCTGAATGTTGAGCTTTAAGCTAACTTTTCCACTCTCCTCTTTCACTTTCATCAAGAGGCTTTTTAGCTTCTCTTCACGTTCTGCCATAAGGGTGGTGTCATCTGAATATCTGAGGTTATTGATATTTCTCCCGGCAATCTTGATTCCAGCTTGTGTTTCTTCCAGTCCAGCGTTTCTCATGAAGTACTCTGCATAGAAGTTAAATAAGCAGGGTGACAATATACAGCCTTGACTACTCTGATAGGCTACTCATTTATTCTTGAGTTACCCATGGGGGCTCAGCAGTAAAGAATCTGCCTGCCTTGTGTGAGACCTGGATTCGATCCCTGGGTTGGAAAGATTCCTTAGAGATGAGAACAGCTTCCCACTCCAGTATTCTGGCCTGGAGAATTCCATGGACTGTATAGTGTAATGGGTCACAAAGAGTCCGACACGACTGAGCAACTTTCACTGTCAACCCTCAAGGAATAAAATTGTTTCTCTTAGTTGTATGGTTTTAAATTAAGAATGACTTTGAAAGAACAGAGGAAGCAACTTTCTGTCCTCTTTCCAGTTTCTCTGGTGAAAAAACTGAATTCACACTGATGTTCTACATGAAACCAGGGTTCGTACCTCCATCCGTTCAAATATCCTCAAGAAATCAACCGTGTCTAAGGAGATCTCACAGATTTTCAGAAAAATTCTCTGTATTCCTGATTCATGATCTAGTGTTGGGTGTGATTCTGGAGAAGGTTGAAGAGGCACTATTGTTATTGTGGATGAGGTTAACTTTGTCTGCCGCCAACCACTGTCTCACTGGATTACTAAGTCGTGCCACCTCTGGCTTTGGGTCATGATGACAAGACATGTGCAAGTATCACTCTCAGCACACCCTTAAGTTATAATGAACTTAGTGATTAACAGTCTACAAATATGGGGCTCTGATTGGCTTGATTATAAAAAGATTTAATTTTGTGCCTAATATTTGAATTTCTTTTAATTGGGTAATCTTATTGCCAGGTTCAACCTGATTCATGATCTAGTGTTGGGTGTGATTCTGGAGAAGGTTGAAGAGGCACTATTGTTATTGTGGATGAGGTTAACTTTGTCTGCCGCCAACCACTGTCTCACTGGATTACTAAGTCGTGCCACCTCTGGCTTTGGGTCATGATGACAAGACATGTGCAAGTATCACTCTCAGCACACCCTTAAGTTATAATGAACTTAGTGATTAACAGTCTACAAATATGGGGCTCTGATTGGCTTGATTATAAAAAGATTTAATTTTGTGCCTAATATTTGAATTTCTTTTAATTGGGTAATCTTATTGCCAGGTTCATCTGTCCATGGAATTCTCCAGGCAAGAATACTGCAGTGGGCTGCCATTCCCTTCTCCAGGGGATCTTCCTAAGCCAGGCACTGCACCATGGTCTCTCCCACATCGCAGGTAAATTCTTTACCATCTGAGCCACCAGGGAAGCCCCATGTTTTATACATGTCAATGTAATTTAGGAAACTATTTCATTCCAGTGATTAGCTTATAGTTTGGTTATTTGAGATTATTTAATATATTACCACATGCAAACTATTTGCAAACAAAAGTCTAAGTCTCCCCATTTATGGCAACTATGTTGAACACAGTTTGCAGAAATTCACACTGACTTCTTCCTCAGGTTACCAGGTCCATATTATTCAATCCCAGTAGCATGTCTGTTGAAAGATGCAAGTCTGAGAACTCTAGAAACTTTTTAGCTTTTTAGATCTGCATAAAATGTGTATAAAACGAGACACTAATATCACTGGACTCTGCATATATAGAATCTTCAACTCATATAGAAAATACACTTATTTGGAAGTGACAACATTGTTTTTTAAAATATAAGTTAACGAAGGACAAATCATTTTATCTTATTTGCACAGCAAAAGACTAAGTGTCATGTGCTTTTTAATGATATAATTAAACTCGATCCAACCAGTCCATTCTGAAGGAGATCAGCCCTGGGATTTCTTTGGAAGGAATGATGCTAAAGCTGAAACTTCAGTACTTTGGCCACCTCATGCAAAGAGTTGACTCATTGGAAAAGACTCTGATGCTGGGGAGGGATTGGGGGCAGGAGGAGAAGGGGGCGACTGAGGATGAGATGGCTGGATGGCATCACGGACTCAATGGATGTGAGTCTGAGTGAACTCCGAAAGATGGTGATGAACAGGGAGGCCTGGCGTGCTGCGATTCATGGGGTCGCAGATAGTCGGACATGACTGAGCGACTGAACTGAACTGAACAAGTAAAAATAACAGTAACAGACAGAATTAACGTCAGTATACTTTACATGTTATCAGTAGTAATCTGAAGACCTTTCTCAATTTAGTAGGGTGACCCTATTTTAACCATAATTTCACATCTCTTAGAATCCACACTCCTTTAGACAGATTTTTATATTATTATTCCTTAGTTTCTAGATTATTTACTCACAGAAACCTTGAGAAAATCCTAATGTCTTGACATAAGTAATGCACATTTTTAAATGAGTTTAGTCAGATAGTAACTCTTCTAGTTTCTGAAGGTAAATATAAGTTAATATGGTCAAATAGTTACCCAGGAAACAAGAAGACTGATATGAACCTATGTTTTTAGAAGATACTGATATTGTTCATAAACTTGCAGAAGTCACAGCAAAAAAAAAAAAAAAATAAACCTGAAATATATCTTATTCAATGTGCAAAGACTGAAGCAAACATCTGATATATAGCTAATTTTTGGGTTTCTTGTTTTGCTTTTTCTCACATCAGCAAATGTGCAGTCAATACACTATGTGCAAAGGCTCAATATAATTATGTATATAACAGATTGTAAATAGCCTTTCAATTTTACATATTTTTGTCTGCACAGAATACCCTAGAACAAACACATGATACCCAAAGAAGGTTAAAGATAGGAAGAGACCATCCTTATTTTAAAGAAACAAAGTTCTTCTTGCATGTCTACTCCTTGTGCTCGAATTAAATAGTAAACCAAGGCATTAATTTGGCTACTTTCATGAATTTATATACATATACACACATGCAACACATACTCATTGCTTGGATTCAAAATTTACTATGTGGCCACTCTGTACCAGGAACTATCTGTGCCAGAGAGTATAAAGCTAATTAAATACCATGGTATTCAAGAGGAAGACAGATTCCTTCCTTATAAGTGAGTGTAACAAGAAAAGCACACAAAGGTTATCATGGGGATCCTGGGAGGTTATAAAGTTATATATAAAAAAAAATCCCCAACCTATTAGAGAGGAATTGGAAAGGAGGTGACATGACTAAGCAACCAGTGTGATAGCTGATTATAATAAATACTAGAAAATTTTTTTCAACTGAAATGATTCTTAAAGGGGTATAGAAGTGGCTTCTTGAAACTTCATGCACAATCCAGTCTTTGCTGCTGCCCTAGAAAAGGTTGTCCTTGGCACAATAATTTTGGGCAATTTTTTTTAGTATTGTAATAATCTACTTTGTAGTGTTACTGATGAAAAGCTCCTGGCAGGAATAATAACTATAGCTCCAATGTCTTCTATTGTCTCATAAAGATGTCTCTACTCTGTGGTTTGTTTGTAACCATTTTTTAAGCCACAGATCTATTCTTTAAAAATTTTATTGGAGTATAGTTGATTTACAAGCCACAGATCTATTGCAGTGGTTAATTTATTTAAAACTCTGGTATTTAATTCATGGATTTATTTAACCAAGTACAGATGCAATCTCATAACTTGAAAGGTATTTACAGTGTGAGGATATCATCTCCAACCCCTTCACCTATTCTTCTTCCTTTTGAACACTTTGAAGTTGGTAGTTATGTGAATTCAACTACCTGATGTACTAAGTAAGGGAGGAACATCAGTTCTCACCTGTATATTTAATACAGACAAGTTCAAGTTATTTCTTATGTTTTTGATAAAATAAATAGAAATGCTAGATTATGTTTTTCCACCTCAATATATTATCCTCTGGACTGGAGATATAAACTCTAGGGTTAGGAGACCATATTTATTGTCATCTAGTGTGTACACATGCACATGTGAAACAGTCAAGGGATAAACTAATTCTTACTAAATGCAAAGCTCTTTGTGATTATCTATATACTATTGGGTTGACCAAAATGTTCATTTGTTGAGTTTTTAATGAACTTTTTAACCAACCCAATATACTCTATTTCATTAAAAACATTTATTGTGATCCTGGTTTCCCAGGTGGCACTAGAGTCAATGAAGGAGATTGAAGAGACACTGGTTCAATCTCTGGATCAGGAAGATTCCCTGGGGGAGGGCATGGCAACCCACTCCAATATTCATGCCTGGAGAATCCCATGGGCAGAGGTGTCTGGCAGGCTACAGTCCATAATATCATAAAGAATTGGATACAACTGAAGTGACTTAGCATACAGAACACAAATTACTTTTGTATCACAATTTTTGGAGCACAGTAGTTATTATCATTGTTAGGTTTATAGAGTTTATTCTAGTATCTGAGTGGACATAAGACTTGATAAGGAAGCAAATGGGAGGCAATTGCATCATTCCTATTCAAGTCAGACAGTGTTGGTAGGGATTGAAAGGAGAATGTTAACACATAGGGAATACTTATTAATAATAGCTTGACTCAAAAGGACTGATTACTTAAGGGCTGTAAGTGGCTGGAGGGTTGGAAAAGCATACAAAGAGAGATCAGCCAGAGATAAATCTTGTTTATAACATGAATGAGCTAGTAAATTCTGATGTTGCCAAAAATATATGTAAATATTAGAAGAAGATCAAGACATATAGAATTTGAAGCCACCCTAGGATGTCAATTCAGAGATGCCTAACTGGTATTTGGATGTTGGAGCTAAAGTTCTGGCAAGAAGTTTGAAAAAGAGATACGACTGCATAAGTCATCAATACATAGTGACTATTTCCAAGGGTGAACAAAGATGAAATCACCTAGAGAGACTATAAAAATTTAAAATAGCAGACATGGTGGTGGAGTTCTGGATAGAACTAACAACTATAGTATAGAAAAAGCAAGAAGAGTCTCAAAAAACAGCATGAAATTTAGAAAACCAGTGGTTTGTGGTAACTCAGAAGGTCAATGAATAATTTCCAAATATAAAGAGAGATCAACAGTGTCCAAAGTAAAGATACATTCATCGAGACCTAAACAATGAAAGTTTAGTGTGCTTGGATTATAAAGTCACTGATGGAAAGAGTGGGAAACATTTCTGGAAAACATAAGAAAGAAGCCAAGTTGCTGTGAGTAAAGAAATGGGTGTGGAAACACTGTGTGCATGATATACTTGTGACTGATTTGCGAGTAAGGAAACAGATAAATGACATAATAATTGACTGTTATGGAATCAAGGAAAGATACTTTCATTTTATTATGGTTTGTTTTCATTTTTTTTTGTTGTTCAAGAGTAGTATAAAAGTTTTGACAATACTTTGGGAAAGGTAATAAGAATGATGAAGCAAGATCTTAGAGTCATTGAGAGAGGACTTTTTTTAATATAAAACTTTTCCCCATCTTGCGAATTCCTTCAAAGGGATATTATAAATTAGAATTTTTGACTTACATTCAGACACATAAGATGCAGGAAAATAAACATTATAATTACAACAAATTAAAAATTACACTGAAAATGAGATATGGGATTTTTCTCGTCAAAAATTAGGGCTTAGAGACCTTCCTGGTGGTGCAGTGATTGAGTCTTTGCCTTCCAATGCAAGGGGTAAGATTCACTCCCTGGTCAGGGAACTGAGATCCCACATGCCTCATGGTCAAAAAACCAAAAACATAAAACAGAAACAAAATTGTAACAAATTCAGTGAAGACTTTAAAAATGGTCTACATCCAAAAATCTTAAAAAAAGAGAAAGAAATAGAGCTTATATTTGTCTCCCTTGAATTTGAATGGACTTCTTTAATGAACAGAATACAGAAAAAAGAACCTATGCTCTTTTATGAATCTGACCTTAAGAAACAGAAAGCTCCTACTTCCTGTCCCTTGACTCAGTCTATCTAGAACCATTTTGTGAGAATTCGAAGCACTCTAACATTATTATGCTGGAGTGGTCAAATACAGATATGGGCAACTAGTCCAGTTCAGTTTCACTTTCTTGTCATTTCAGCCAAGGCATCAGACATATGTGTGAAATTTCTTCAAGCTTTGACATCATCCCACTAGGCTGTGAATTGCTACTATTGACCTTAGTCAGTGACATGTGGAGTAGAATCACTCAGATGACTCTTGACCCACTATCATGAAATAAGATTTTGTTTTAAGCTGCTAAATTTTCAGTTAATTTGTTATGTAGCAGTAAGAACCTAGAACACGTATTTTGAAAAAGATTGCTCTATTTAATACATTCACATATGACTTGGATTATCAAATTCAATAAAGATGTAAACAACTACAAAAAGCACATCCTATACACCCCTCAACTATCATTTCTTGGCAATGATTTATCTGAACACCTTTATATGCCACCTAGGGAGAAAATGGTAGAATTTTATAAGGTTTGATTTTGTTTCATTCATTAAGGGCTTAGAGACCTTCCTGGTGGTGCAGTGATTGAGTCTTTGCCTTCCAATGCAAGGGGTACAGATTCACTCCCTGGTCAGGGAACTGAGATCCCACATGCCTCATGGTCAAAAAACCAAAAACATAAAACAGAAACAAAATTGTAACAAATTCAGTGAAGACTTTAAAAATGGTCTACATCCAAAAATCTTAAAAAAAGAGAAAGAAATAGAGCTTATATTTGTCTCCCTTGAATTTGAATGGACTTCTTTAATGAACAGAATACAGAAAAAAGAACCTATGCTCTTTTATGAATCTGACCTTAAGAAACAGAAAGCTCCTACTTCCTGTCCCTTGACTCAGTCTATCTAGAACCATTTTGTGAGAATTCGAAGCACTCTAACATTATTATGCTGGAGTGGTCAAATACAGATATGGGCAACTAGTCCAGTTCAGTTTCACTTTCTTGTCATTTCAGCCAAGGCATCAGACATATGTGTGAAATTTCTTCAAGCTTTGACATCATCCCACTAGGCTGTGAATTGCTACTATTGACCTTAGTCAGTGACATGTGGAGTAGAATCACTCAGATGACTCTTGACCCACTATCATGAAATAAGATTTTGTTTTAAGCTGCTAAATTTTCAGTTAATTTGTTATGTAGCAGTAAGAACCTAGAACACGTATTTTGAAAAAGATTGCTCTATTTAATACATTCACATATGACTTGGATTATCAAATTCAATAAAGATGTAAACAACTACAAAAAGCACATCCTATACACCCCTCAACTATCATTTCTTGGCAATGATTTATCTGAACACCTTTATATGCCACCTAGGGAGAAAATGGTAGAATTTTATAAGGTTTGATTTTGTTTCATTCATTAATAAAATACAACTATATTATAATATTTTAAAGTTCAGTTCAGTTCAGTGGCTCAGTTGTGTCCAACTCTTTGAGACCCCATGGACTGCAGCATGCCAGGCCTCCCTGTCTATCACCAGCTCCCACAGCTTGCTCAAACTCATGTCCATTGAGTCGGTGATGCCCTTCAACCATCTCATCCTCTATTGTCCCCTTATCCTCCTGTCCTCAGTTTTTCCCAGCATCAGGGTCTTTTCCAGTGACTCAGTTCTTTGCATCAAGTGGCCAAAGTATTGGAGTTTCAGTTTTAGCATCAGTTCTTCCAATGAATATTCAGGACTGATCTCCTTTAGGATGGACTGGTTGGATCTCCTTACAGTCCAAGGGACTCTCAAGTTTCTTCTTCAACACCACAGTTCAAAGCATGAATTTGCTGGCACTCAGCTTTCTTTATAGTCCAACTCTCACATCCATACATGACTACTGGAAAAACCATAGCCTTGACTAGACAGACCTTTGTTGGCAAAGTAATGTCTCTGCTGTTTGATATGCTGTCTAGGTTGGTCTTTTCTTGCAAGGAGCAAATGTCTTTTAATTTCATGGCTGCAACCACTATCTGCAGTGATTCTGGAGCCTAAAAGAATAGTCTCTCACTGTCTCCATTGTTTCCTCATCTATTTCCCATGAAGTGATGGGACCAGATGCCATGATCTTAATTTTTTGAATGTTGAGTTTTAAGCCAACTAACCTTTATTATATTTACATGTGACACAAAAAGTAAAAGAATAATGATTACAAAATTTATGCTATTTGGAAATCCCATTATCTATTTTAAGGAGTGTTCCTTACTAAAGAATAATGAATACATATCACTATAGATTAGTAAATACTATCATTTGTGCAAAATACATATTTCAAGCAGACTGATAGCTAACGATTGATAGCTAACGATAGCTAACGATTGATCTAATGTTGCACAAAATTTACTGAAATATGGTTACAGCTACTGATGCTTATTTTCCACACAACACTCATGCTGGGGGAAAAAAACTCCTGATAAGAAACATGATGTTTATGGTAGGTTATTTAGGTACTTTTTTCCTAATGGAAATTGGACCTACTTGAATAATACAAATTATATAAAAGGCTCATGTAGTGTATTTTCTTTCGTTTTGTGTTGTTTCCTATAGACTATAATAACCAATAGTTTTACAACTTGAATAATGTTGAGTGTGAAGATTTTCACTGTGGTAAATTCAGACACAAACCACAGGAAACAGTGATGCAGTAAATGGAATTTTCCCCATTGAGTTAATCTTCTCTCTAATATCCTGCTATGTTTTGGACTCATACACTAATGCTGGCAAACATTTTGGAGAAAAGCAGTAAGAAAATAGTTCCTTTCCCTCAAGTTTTCTCCAATTTCCACCACCATTGATGAGGGAAATTTAGGTATATTAAGTGCAGTTAACAGTTTTATAAATATTTATTGATAAGTAATTACATAGACAGATGTTACCTGGATAGGTAGATAAGATAATCCATGTCCACAACTGTTCAGAATGTTATAATGAACTATGAAAATTATGCATTTTAACTTGTGGTAGGTAAATTGATTATTTCATATGAGATATAATGAATGAAAAGCAAATAATATCTATGCAACTATCTTCTAAATATCAACAACAGTTATTTTGACATTAAAAGTAACCAGTTTGATGAACAAAAATTTAAAAAAAAGAGACATATAAAATTGCTTATGGTATCAATATCCACTTTGCTTAAATTCTATGTTAGATGCACGCTAATTTGGCTAACACTAGTGTGAGTGATCCTATTCTCTATTTTTTTAATAGTTTCTAATAAAATATGCTTTTGATTGCAATTTCCACTGTGTGGATAGCAACAAAAATACTGAAAAAGTAATGTGATATAAAACAACCTTGAAATAAATTGTTCTTTTTATTAGTAATCATTTATCTGCTTAGTAAAACTAATGGTGGTAGTGGTAATTGCTCTGTCATGTCTGTAGCCCACCAGGCTCCTCTGAGCATGGGATTCTTCAGGCAAGAATACTAGAGTGGGTAGCCATTCCCTTCTCCAGAGGATCTTCCTGACCTAGGGATTAAACCCAGATCTCCTGCATTGCAGGAAGATTCTTTACCATATGAGCTATAGGGAAGTCCTTAAAAAATGAAACTAATATTAATTACTATTTGAAGAAATATTTTTATGTAAGAGATCAGATATAGAATATTTTTAGTGTATGATTACCTATAATACTTGCTGTTCACAAAGTAAAAATTAATTTCAAGGGATTAAATGACATATAGATGTTTCTTCAAAATAATATTATGCAAGTAATTTTAATAATAGCACTATTATAAGATGAAGACTAATCCGAAATAATTCATGTAAAAATTGTTACTCTGTTCTCTTTCATTACTGAATACACAATTAACTGATTTAAATAAATCACAAAGGTAAAGCCTCATAAATCTTTCATTCAGTGGACAGGTATTCATTGAATGCCTAATATATTGGGAAGATCCCCTGGCAAAGGGAATGGCTTCTTACTCCAGTGTTCTTGCCTGGAGAATTCCATGAACAGAGGAGCCTGGCGGGCTACCGTCCATGGGGGTCACAAAGCTGTGTCGGACACAGCTAAGTGACTAATATCTTCACAGTTTCAATATGTAACAGAGGTACAGTCATGAGCAAAATTCCAAAGTATTTGGCCTTAGGAAACTTACATCCTCAGTGGAAAAATATAGAATAAAATAAAATACAGGTTTCAAGTGCTAAGTATAATAGAGCAGAACAAATATAGAAATGATGGGTCTGAGTCTGAAGAAGAGGAGTGCTTTTTGTTAGGGAGTTTAATCAGGTAAAGCGTCTGCCTACAGTGCGAGAAACTTGGGTTCGATCCCTGGGTCGGGAAGATCCTTTGGAGAAGGAAATAGCAACCCACTCCAGTACTCCTGCCTGGAAAATCCCATGGATGGAGGAGCGTAGTAGGCTACAGTCCATGGGGTCGCAAAGAGTCGGACACGACTGAGCGACTTCACTCACTTCACTTAATCAGGGAAGGTTTAATCAGGGAGGTGTGTTAGTCACTCAGTCATATCTGACTCTTTGTGACCCCACGGACTGTAGCCCACCAGCTTCCTCTGAGCATGGGATTCTCCAGACAAGAATACTGGAGTGGCTTGCAATTTCCTCCTCCAGGGGATCTTCCCCCACCTACAGGTGGAACCCAGGTCTCCTGCTTTGCAGGCAGATTCTTTACTACCTGAGAGAACAGGTGAGCTCCCAGCAGAGCAGAGTAAGATGGAGGTATGAGCCATAAGGATCAGTAATAAAGACATTTCCTGATAAGGAAAGAGACACTAAAGGGCCTGGTAACTGGGGAGGCCACATGGCATGGCTATAAAACATAAAGAAAAGTAGAGCTTGCTGCCAGGACAAAAAGAAGAACTGAAATGTGGCCAGGGCAGAGAGTAGGGGTGGGTGGTGAAGACTATGGTAAGGTCTTTACAATTAATATTCAGGAAGATGGGAAGCTGTGTCAATGTTTTGAGCAGAGGAATGACATTTTGTCTTTGGTTTTGAAAAGATCACTTTGGTTGTAAAGTATAATTAGACATATAATATGGAATTATATTTCTTGTTAATAACAAAGAAAGGTAAATCCAGAATTTCTCATGTTATGAACCATTATAAGAGAGTGAGACAAATCTAGCTCAAAGGCTCAATTTAATAGCTAGTTTTCAAGATATTTGCCATGCATTTTATGGATATAATTGTACTTAAATCTTGAGGTCTCGTCATTATCATAAGCCCTAATGTCAAATATAAAAATTAGAATTTCTCATTAGGGAATTCTGAAAAGTTCTTGGGTGATCTTCCATTAGCTTCACTTTTACTTCCATTTATAGTCTTGCTTGTCTTTCAAGGTCTAAATTACTATTCATCTTGCTCTCATGCAGCTATGAGTAATTTCTAATAGACAGATCCCCAGTTAGCTTCTGCATAGCAAAAAGATGTGATGTACTAATTGAATCTCAATTAGCTTACATCATATCTCTTACAGAATTTCAAAACATGATTGTTCCCATATTAGAGGTTCGGAGAAGGAGGACAAATATTTTTCTTCCTGCATTGCTCTGAAAAGAAATCCAACTACCTGCATAGGACTCACAGTTTTTATCATGTCAAAATATAAAAGAAGTCTATAAATAAATAAAGGGATATGGTGCCCTCTTTTATGAGCTGTCAGAGTACATCACAGAGCCCAAGATAGGTTTCCTTCTGAGTATAGGTACAAGTGGGAGTACTGTCCCCAGAAGCCAAACCACAAGTTTTTCCTTCTATTCACCTGTAACTCTGTGACTTGCTTCAGTTCCAAAATAATTAGTATGAACTGTGGTTTCTTTTTGGAAAGTCCTTCAGCTGGCTTACTTTAATCTCTCCTTGAGTTGGTTCACAAAGAAAACAACAAGTGAGGCTTGAACAACAAACAATTTGGGGGTGAAAACAGAGCCAAGTGAATTTACATTATTAATAAAAAAGGTGAGATTCCTTAGAATCAGATTAGATGCACCCTAACTGCAGCCTACAGGGTAGGTTGTACTCCCTGCTAGAACGCAAACCTGATAGGCTTTTTAAAAAAGACCTCTAAAAGACGAAGTGTCATTAAGGCCAGCAATCCAGAAAAGCTTAGAAATTCCCAGAGAGAAGATGTGCTAGGCAGACCTCAAAATATCCATCATTGTTTCCTCACTTTGCCCCAGAGTTCTGTGAAGTGACTGGAAAGTTCTATTCGTATATAAACAGATATCCCCATTAATAAAATTTCTCACCATAACAAAAGTAATAAAACACATAAAGTCCAGGTAAAATTTTAAAATAACTTATGAATGATAGCCTTATAAGTCAATCAGAAAAGGTGAGATGAGAGAGGGATTCTAATACTTACTTTTCAATTTAGCTTTTATATACACTATATATATGTGTATATATATATATATACAATTATTATATATATATAACACTTATTATTTATATAATAATTATAAATATAATACTTATTATAAATATAATACTTATTATTTGACAGTCACTGTTTCAGGCTTTAGGAACATAGCTTTGAACAAAAGTACTTGCTTTCATGAAGCTTATGTCTGCTGGGGGCAGATAGGTCACAACTGTACTTCTCTTGTGGCTCAGATGGTAAAGAATCTGCCTGCAATGCAGGAGACACAGGTTTGATCCCGGGGTGGGGAAGATCCCCAGGAGAAGGGAATAGCTACCCACTCGAATGGAGAATCTAGACATTATCCTGTCTAGAGGATAACATAGCAGCATCTTCATCATCAGTCTCATCACCATCATCTTGAGATACTAACTATTATTGAAGATGAATTGAAGAATGGGTAGTTCTAATTTTGTATCATGTTGTATTACGTTTTCCTAGTTTCCAGGGTTCTGATGATGCCTATGTAACTGTGATAGATAGTGTTCTCCACCTGATATTTCTCTTACATTTGGTTACTGCTTACAATTAAATTGGTTTTATACTATGATTTGGTTACATTGATAATTAGATAAGTCAAAAAAGAAAATTTCAGAAAGCAATGAATACTGCGAATGAAGTAAAAATAGGGGAAAATAGGAGAGATATCGGTTGAAGTAGGTAATACTTTAGATTCAGGAAATAGAGGAGAGGTTTCTAAACTGTCACTAGATTAAATTGAAAGGACAAGGAATCATCAGGCAGTATTATGGGCAGAGAATGTGGCACATACAGATCCCTATGAACAGAAAAAAGCTTGAAGCATAAAGAAAGCATTTATGGCTGGAACACTGAATGGTAGGGAGATAGTGGGAGGAGTTGATTCAGAAAACAAGCCAGGATCAAACCCAGAATTTTATTTTAGTGTGATGCAAACTGGGCAAGTATAGTCTGAGGTAGTGGCGGTGGTTTAATCACTCAGTCATGTTGACTCTTGTGACACCATGTACCCTACCCTGCCAGGCTTCTCTGTGCAGGAGAGACCTGATTTATACGTATATTGTTAAAAAGTTACTCTGAGCCGTCCATGACTAAGGTTGAAGTGGCAGTTAGAAGGCTAGGGGCACTGTCCAGAGGAAGGACAATGACATCTTGGGGTAAAAAATTCAAATAAAGTGTCAGGAGAAAGATTTTAAATTATAATAAAGAATAAAGTAGTTCAAGAATCCTAAGCACTTTAGAATCATCCACTAACACATGCACAACTGATGTGCTAATTACAGATCATTCTGAGCCTTTGATTAATATTGGCTCCCTAAGGAGACTTATTAAGCAAATATTTGTATCATTAAAACGAATAGATTTTCTGTTAAGACATATAGGCTAGTGGTTTTTACAAGCAAATTCACCAAACTTAGAGAAAGATCAGGTGGAGAACACTATCTATCACAGTTACATAGGCATCATCAGAACCCTGGAAACTAGGAGAAAAAAATATCACAGCATGATACAAAATTAGAACTACCCATTCTTGAATTCATCTTCAATAATACTTAGTATCTCAAGATGATGGTGATGATGACTGATGATGAAGATGCTGTTATCCTATAGACAGGATAATGGAAGTACTGGTTTAATGGGTTAAGCACCTTAATTTTTGAATTGTTTTCTATTAGTAGTGATAGATTTAGGCCAACTCATCCATCACTTTCTTATAGTCTCTCACGTGATGAACTGCAAAGAGCCATTGTAATTGGAGTTCAAGATGAGTCCATGGAGTAAAACTATAAATTTAATGGCGACCTCACACTGCTTCTGTGTGTGTATGTGTGTGTGTACATAACCATGAGCTGCAAGTGAGAAAAAGGGGAAGAAGCTATTATAGATTTTATGGAGTGCTATCCATTGTACTATTTCTTCAGCTCTTTATCAGTAATCAGAACAAGAGAGTTAACACACATTTCAAACACATCTGTCAAAGTGAAAGTGCAAGTCACTCAGTCGTGTCCCGCTCTTTGCAACCCCATGGTCTATACCGTCCATGGAACTGTTTAGGACAGAATATTGGAGTGGGTAGCCTTTCTCTTCTCCAGGGGATCTTCCCAACCCAGAGATCAAACACAGGTCTCCTGTATTGCAGGCAGATTTTTTACCAGCTGAGCCACAAGGGAAGCCCAAGAATACTGGAGTGGGTAGTCTATCCCTTCACCAGGGGATCTTTCTGACCCAGGAATCGAACCTGGGTCTCCTACATTGCAGGTGCATTCTTTACCAATTGAGCTCTCAGGAAAGCTATCTCTTAGCCCCTGGTCAAAGATATTATTCAGTGTAACTATTATTGAAATGTCAGAATTTAACAAAAAATTCAAATAAAGATGTCCTACCTTATAATTTAACCCCAAGTAGGACATGAAAGTATCAGAATACATTATAATGTTCAGTTCAGTCACTCAGTTGTGCCCTACTCTTTGCGACCCCATGAACTTTTTCTCTTTATGAATAACTTTTTCTCTTTATGAATGAGAAAAATGAAATCTTGAGATGTATTCACCTTACCTAAATTAAAACAGTTGATTAGTGATTTCTGGGCCTCAGGACTTCAGGTTAATAAAATGCTGTTTCAGTTCAGCTCAGTTCAGTTGCTCAGTCATGTCCGACTCTTTGTGACCCCATGAATCACAGCACGCCAGGCCTTCCTGTCCATCACCAACTCCCGGAGTTCACTCAGACTCATGTCCATGGAGTCAGTGATGTCATCCAGCCATCTCATCTCCTGTCATCCCCTTCTCCTCCTGCCCCCCAATCCCTCCCAGCATCAGAGTCTTTTCCAATGAATCTTCACATGAGGTGGCCAAAGTACTGGAGTTTCAGCTTCAGCATCATTCCCTCCAAAGAAATCCCAGGGCTGATCTCCTTCAGAATGGACTGGTTGGATCTCCTTGCATTGATGCTTTTGAACTATGGTGTTGGAGAAGACTCTATAGAGTGACTACTTCTTCTCCAACACCATAGTTTGAAAGCATCAATTCTTCGGCACTCAGCTTTCTTCACAGTCCAGCTCTCACATCCATACATGACCACTGGAAAAACCATAGCCTTGACTAGATGGACCTTTGTTGGCAAAGTAATGTCTCTGCTTTTCAATATGCTGTCTAGGTTGGTCATAACTTTTCTTCCAAGGAGTAAGCATCTTTTAATTTCATGGCTGCAGTCACCATCTGCAGTGATTTTGGAGCCCTCAAAAATAAAGTCTGACACTGTTTCTACTGTTTCCCCATCTATTTCCCATGAAGTGATGGGACCAGATGCCA